>JAVIAB010000001.1:71080499-71082999 GCA_032433765.1 Megaustenia siamemsis
TTTTTTTACTGTCTATTATATCAGCATAATCATCAAGTACTGGGCCTGCTGGCGTAGGTGATCATGTCTCTCCCACAACTTTCAATCTCGACAATATTATCATTTCTGTTGTTGAACTTCTGTCAAGCCATTCTCTAAGCCGTTCTGGTATTTTTTCTCTTTGCTTCCCTCTATCTCTTCGTCCCTCAATTTTTCCAGTTGTTACAATATATTCTAGTTGTTCTCTTCTCATTACATGCCAAAAAATGATGATTCGTTCGTCCTAATATTTGAATTAGCTCTCTTTTTGCTTTGGCCTCTTTCAGAACATTTTCATACTCTTCTTAGCTGTCCGTTGTATTCAACATTCTTCTGTAAAACCAACATTTCTATAGACGCCATTGATGTCTATTATATACATGGACTAAATATGCAAGTTAGCCAACCCATCAGAGACAGAGGGAGATCAATGAGCTTCTAATCGCAGACGATCAGGCACAATAATACATACAAAAAACTCAACAGCACAGCCACAAAGTACAACATGAAAATCAACAGGCACAAAAACAACATGAAAATCAACATCAACAAAACAGAAATTATGGATATCGCAAAAGAGAAGCAGAATATCAAAATAACTATAGACCGCAAACAACTAAAATAAGTAGAGGAATTTAAATACATAGGAAGTCTAGTGACAAACGACAATTCACAAACAGCAGAAATAGACCACAATGTGAAACAAAGCTGTCAAATCATTGGACAGCTATCACCATTATTGTAAATAACAAGGAAAAAACTATAGAGGCAAAACGGAACTCTAAAATACAATCGTCATTCTAACGTTGTGCTACCAATGCCAGCCTGGACTCTAAATGCAAGAATAAGAAAATACCCCCCCCCCACCCCCTGAGATTAAATGTGTCCAGACGAATGACAGGAAACAGTGGAAGATCAGAAATTAAGAACTGAGAAAAAAGCTAGGAATAGCTTCCGCCATATAATATATAAAGAAACAACAGATAAAGTGTAATGGTCACGTGACAAGGCAAAAAAAAAAAACACCATACAATGAGCCTTCAATAAACATAACGAGAACACCAGACCCAGTGGCTGACCATGAAAAGATGGATTGACGGAATATTAGAAACACTTATCATTGAGTGCCGTCCCGCATCGACGGTTGGCTACCATGGAGCGCCATTCCACTCTGGTCTCTTGGTTTATGGTGCAGATTGCTATAGGTTGATTTGTAAATCTTTTGATGTTACTCATCCATGTTAGTCTTGGTCTGCCCCTGCTCTTTTACCTTGTATTTCCCTTCCAATATTACTTTTAGTAGGCGGTTGTGACTTTAACATGCCCCAAAAATTTCATTTGTCTTGTTCTAATTGTGTTTAGTAGTTCTCTTTTCATCTTTAGTGTTTTCAAACTTCCTCGTTGTTTTCTTTTCTTTCCATCCATTTCTACCTATTCTTCTATAAATCACCACTTCAAAGGTTAAGATTTTTTTTTCTGTTTTCTTGTCTAATGTCCATGTTTTTGCACCACACAAGAATATTGAGAAGATGTAACATTTTGATATTCTTAGTTGGAGCCTTGGGTTATTTGTTTTGACGTTAGTATATTTTTCATGGAATTAAAGTTACTTTTGCCATACCCTTCTTTTGTTTATTCCAGTTGTACATTTCCATCACTGGTTATAGTGGTCCCAGGTAGTTGTAGCTCTGGACTGTCTCCAGATGTATTCCCTCAACTGTGATATTTAATTGTAGGTCTTGAGAATTTATTTGTTCATGATCATAGTTTTAGTCTTTTTGATATTTATACATAATCAAATATTTGCTTGTCAAGTTTATTTCATTAATTAATTGTTGTAGATCTTTATGGTTTTCTGCTAGTAATACAGTATTACCCCGCACGACGAGACATCACAACAGGTCACCCACCCCATTCCCCACACGAAACATCACGACGAGAGATCAACCCACCCCATTCCCCCTTGACGAAAGGTCAACGAGAGGTCACCCCGCCACGACGAGAGGTCATCACGACGGCCGCCCCATGTTCGGGTAGACTAATTATATAAGGAAAAATTCTGAAAATTCTCGGGTAGTCTTATTTTATAGCAAAAAATGCACCGATTTCAGCAACAAAGGGTCTGTAATGCTGCACATTCTACTACTATGGTGTCAGATCTAATCGATCATGGGCCGATCATGACAGATTTATGTTACGCCAAAAAATGTTACCATTCATTTTTGCCATCCACTATATTCTAATTGACGCTTACTTACTACACCTTCGTGTCAATCTCTCCTCTTCCCTTTAAAAATAAACAAAAAATAAAGGAAAACACGGAATAAAGAAACAGAAGGGTGGGGTATTTTTTCTTCTTCTGTGTTCACATGACGGCTACTCTGCTTCGTGCTACACCCCTAAAGGATGGTGGTAAATGGATGTGTAAGCGTTGTACTTCGGATAAAGCCTGTATTTTCCAAGTTCGACTGAACACATCAAT